>JADDOH010001601.1:0-23529 GCA_016648135.1 Agrypnia vestita | reverse complement strand
CGCGATGTATCGCAGTGAGGTATCTTTCGGCATGTGCGTGCGTATCTACTAGCGTGTATTTGTTTTACATGGAGGTGACATCGAGATAGCGAGCTAAGCCGCGACCGCGAGGTATCGCAGTGAAGCATCTTTGGCATGTTCGTACCCTTAGAGTCAAATCCATCAATAATGTTCTTGTGTTGCCGATGTTGTCGACCCTTCCGATGCTCGCAAGATCGTTGACTGCCTGGGTGCCAGGCCTCTGCAGCGCCAGCTTATTATTGTGTTTGATTTAAGACAATGGGTTTCTCGATTGTCCCGTGCGCACGTGTTGGGTGGTGGTCGCCGTCACGTGCGCACCTCTACACAGACGTCGTGTTAATGTCGCTGAATGTTTCTTTCATTGTTTTTCCAAAAGGACATTAAATGGCGTAGCAAAAACGTAATTTACTCCGGTAATAATATCATTTTTATACAAACACCACATTTAACGGCCATCAAATCTTTTATGATGATTATCAACAAATGACATGTAATTTTTGTAAATTGGTAAGTAATTTTTTTGTAAAAATGGGAGGATGTCGTGTCAAAATTGAATAATTTTAATATACCAACCTATCTAGTAAATGTATTTTAATTTAGATACGGTGAGCAATTTTAAGCTTTGAAAAAAATCATGCAGTCGTTTTATAAATCCGTAGGTGCGCGAGGAGCCAGGGGATTGGGTCACAGCGGAAGTATGCCCCTCCTCGCGTATATTTGAGACACATTTATACCCCAGTTAAAGAATAACAACTAATTCTTGCATAAAAAAATGTATTTTTCTTACAAATAAGTTTTATTTTTTTGTAATTTCTTTCCAAACGGAGTCTCTTAAGTGAAAAAGTTTTTTTGTATTATAGCGCGACTTTTTAAGAGTATTTAGTTTGACCTTTCCTTAATTTCAAGTCAAAAGTATTGGAACCAGCCGTGGAACCAGACAGTGTACCAAGAAATTTACGTTAGTTTATGTTTACATATTTTGGTGATCTGTGGTACGCATTTATTTAAAGAATTTTTTCCACTAATGTGTATCTACCGATGTTCTCTCTATTTTTTCTATTATGCGCGCTGACTAATCTCATCTAAGCGGTAAATTTTGCACAAAAAAAATATGTGCCTAAATATAGCACTCATAAATTATTATGCCGAGTAAGAAAGTACAGACCTTATTAGGAAGTAATCTCGCTTATTTGCGTAATATTCTTACCCAATTTATGTAGGTAGGTGTTTTATCCCATTAGATTCCAGTATGTCAAATCATTAATAAAGTGCTGGTCACCAAAATCTGGAGTCGCATATTTATTTTTGTGTGGAGGTTGAGGGAATGTGTGCGGAAAAATATTTATATGTGTGCCTCCACACACCCGCACACCTTAAAGGGAACAATCGTCACTACTTCATATTTTAATGAAGCAGTCACACATGACTGCGAAACATCCTGCCATTATATCTAATTATAATATTTATTTACATTTATCTATCATAATACTTGGATTTCGTGAATGAATTGATTTCGTGAATGGATGAATTAATTTTTTCTGGGTTCTAAACTACTATGGTCTAAAATGAAACTAAAGTTAAGGGAAGAATTGGGATGGAAAAGAATTTGTTGTCGAATTCGAATATAATTTGGAAAAAAAACGGATCTAACCTAAAATCTAAATCTAATTAACAGCAAAAATGCCTTTAATTAAGTTTCTCGTTTGACATGACCACGTGGTGGAGTCAGACACTGAAAACAAGCGAAAGAAACAAACTTGACACATTTGAAATGTGGCGCCGAAGGAAAATTAGTGTGATAACCCGGAGAGGCTGGTAGAAACTGGAAAGTTGGAAGGCCAGAAAGGAAGAAGAACTCCAACTCTGCCGATAGATCAGATCAACGATAGCCATCGTATTGCAGCGGCTGTCCGAACTGCAGATTGCAGAAAAGGTGGAGGAGAATCGTCGAGGACATCAACAGGTCACGACTCGGGGGTCAGATCCTCGGCGATGTGGGAACTGATTGGAGAAGATGCTGAAAATAAATTCCTTTCATAATAAATACTGAACGATCTTCTCTGGAATCGAATTTCTTCCAGCAAATTACATAAATGTACCAAAAAAAATAAATATTGTTCCTAACCACAATCCTAAGCCAATCCTTATTAATTATATTTTTATATCAATTAAAAATCACGTACCTATTCGTTAGAAAATATTTTGTTCAAAATATATTAAGAAACTACCCAGAACAAGCATTCCGTTATTAATGTCTAAAAAAACATCATTATAAAGAAAATAATTTATATTATTATGTACACATTAATTTGCTTAACAATATTTACCAACCCTTCTCTCCTCTCAATATTCCCGCTATAACCACCCTTCCACATTACACTAGAAATTCAGGCTCCTTTTATCAGTTTACCAGTGGGCATGACACTGGCTTCTCACGCCAAGGGTTCCGGATTCGATTCTCGGTGAGGTCACAATTAATCTATGTGATTTACTCAAGCCTGGGTGTTTTGTGACGTATTTCGCATCTGCGATTGGGCCTCTTGACCCGTTGAAGCGTAAATAAAATAGTGATAAAAAAAAAAAAAAAAAAATTATTGGTATTTCCACCGAAGACATGTTTTCTATATTTGTATGTATGATTATGATTATGTACGATGAGAGGTTCTTTCACTCTCGAAACTTGAGTAGTATAATCTAAAACATATCATTTAATCCATTTTGAAGATCAAAATTTAATAATATTTTAATGTTATAAAAAATAACCCATAAAAACAAAGTTTTTATTATACTCCCTTTTTTTGTAAAATATAACAACAATTAAAGAAGAATTAAAACATATAACATAACACTAAACTTACAGTAATTTAATATATTTCTAAAATGTCAGATGTTTTGAGCTTTGATAAGACACTTCATGCTTTGAAGATTAAATTCTAAAAACATTTGTCAGTCAATTTAGATTTTCGACATTCGTAGTGAAGTACCTATTATGTATACCGACGGAGTAATTCAAATTTAGAAAATATTCCGCGACGTTATCGGGCCGCCGCGCCGTTGCTAATCAAACTTTTCTAATGCTTCCAATTTGAAAAAACCAATAAAATTTCTAAAAACCCGAAATTATACTATAATTATTAATTTTTTTTAACGAAAATTTGATAGATCTTCTTAATCGTCGCCACGAGTCTACTTGCCAAGTTTTAGCTCGATTGGATCACGGGAAAAGGGTCAAAAATCGATACAAAATTTTTTTTGACGGCAAGCCGGCAAGCAAGCAAGCAGACGCCGCGAGTTAATATAAAGGGAGTAAAAATAAAAGTTAATAATTCCATTACAAAAATTCTTTTAAAAAATCACTTTTTGATAGGTCATACCAAATTTCGAACAGAATGGTAGGTACAAAATATAGTCTTTTCTGTAAATAAACATATCGAAGTTGTCGGAATGGGATGCGCAATGATTTCCATTTCATGATGTCATTTATGACACGGTTACCGAAATGCGTAGCTAAAATAAATAAATGTCTAAAAAATTTTGTGTGAGAGTTACAATAAAAAGTTACTAAATTATTTTGCCAAATTACCATTTTGCGTTCAATATTCTCATTTAATTGAAGTCGGAAATGGCAGGTATAATGATATGAGAGACTGATAGTTATATCCAAAATAGTACATTATCTTGCCGATCATATTTTTAGTACGTATTCTGAATCGGAAAAACCTTCTAGTGTACAAGGCTATCTATCTGATTCGATACATACAAAATAATGTGTCCATTGATGCAAGAGCGGATCCAGCTTTGGTCAAGTCACAAGAAGTTATAATTTAGGATCATGACTCCCATGACCCCCCCCCTGGATCCGCCCTTGCATTGATGTTATAGGAATAGCCCTCGGAAATAAAATGTATCTATCTTCAATCGTTTCTAAGGTTCAGAAATGTATTCAGTATGTATTACTACGATTAAGTTATACGATACTTCGGTGGTAATCTTACTAAATATTCTACTATCTTACTTACTAATCTGATATCTTACTAAATATGGAACCTTACTAAATATTCAAAAGGTCTACAACATGTCAGCATCCAGTCAGCTATCCCAACTCGCGTCTGGTTTCTTAGGACAAGGTGAAGTAAAAGAGACTCGTCGATGATTTGCAGGATGCGTCTATAGTCTAAACCAATGCTCTATTTGCTCTCACCTTGCTAAAATCCGTATGTTAGATTTTTCGATGTGTGAATGCCGACATGAGACCAAGAATCTGAACCACTTATTTTTTAACTGACCCATAAGTCTCCTTCTGTATCTAGCAGTGCTCAAATTCCCATTTCCAACAATTCAATTTTAAAAGTTCTTCTCTAATTGCAGTAATGGATATATATGAGTATGCATATGTAAATAAACTATATGTGTACGTGCGTGTACGAATTTGAATGTACACGTTCTTTGATTAGTAGTTGGAATTAACACCCCTTTAGCGGGTGACACGCCAGAAAATTATTTTAAAAAAATTTGGTGAAGAATGAGTCTGTGGACCCGTGAATGAGAGGGAAGTGCTAAGAATCTGTGCACAGACGATCTTAATAGTCTGTACAAGGAGCCCCCAGGCACAATGCATATTGAAATGCTCCGACTGAGATAGGTGGGACACCTCAAAAAAGGATGTTTGTTGAAATGGATACAAGAGGGTGGATATTTTACAATGCTTCAATACGATGTGCATAGAAGTTCTTTGACCGACGGACGAATAGCAAGGTTCTACGGAGAAAAACACCAGGCTAGGTAAACCACCAAAGTTTAGTTATTTTTATTAGTGGGCGGGAGTATGGTTAAACTAGTAGGTCCTACGCGTAATTCCAAGGTATACAAGGCTCGAAGGTAAATAACCCACGGAGAACACAGGTTATGATTCCCACATGAAGACAATAAAATAATGAGAAAATTGATTTCGTATTGTCTCGCGTACGTACCGACCGGGGCCGTGCATTGCGTACAGCAAAAAAGCTGTGCTTTACAAAGATTCTAGGAAATAAATACATATCGTCGCTGTATATATAATTAATCCCATGTGACGTTTTAGTAAATTCTGAGATAAACGAATAAAACTGTTTTATAAATCAATTGCACTGACTAGATTTATTAAAAATATTTTAAATAATTACTAGACGGACTTTCCAGATGAACGGCAATGTTATTTTTTAGTATATCTTCATTATTTATATGAAAAATTGACAAATTGATTCTCTCTCAACTCATCTCAAAATGTACTAAACGGCACATAGGATTTATTATATATACAGCGACGATATAATCGTATTAGTGATTTTTTTAAAACAATTTCCTTGTTTACTCGCATGTAATTTGTTTGCTCAATCCGCAAGACAATCTTACATAATGGAATATGGTTTTAATGAAGTTGTATTAAGTCTGGCTTATATTCAGGTTGCAAATTCACTGCGTTCGGCAAGTTAATTTTTGTTTAAATTGGTTGTTAAATTCTTATTCAGAAGTATAATCTATTCTTGGAACTTTTCTACTAATTATGGACTAAACGTCTTTTTTTATTATGTATTCCGACGTTATTTCATACATTTTAACAGTTCGCACTATTTTGACGACGTCGAGTAATTATCTATCAAGTGAGCGAGTAGAATATTTCTTAGATGAATTATAATCAATAATATTGAAATATTAAATTTTTAAATATATATTTTTTGTTTTGGTATGATTATTTGTAAGGATAGTTATTTAAATAAGTACAACATTTTGAAAATTGTCTTTATGTAATATTTCAAATATCAAAAGATAAATCGTTGTTTTCAGAAATCTCAAAGTTTGAGAAAAATTTCTCACTTTTTTGTTTTTGGTTGTCATAAAAATGAATTGAAATGTTATGCACATATACGGTTCATTAGAATTCGAAGAAAAAAATATTTTAGAAAGTTTGTAATTTTGCGTCGAAAAAAATATGCTCGTACGTTATTAAAAAGTGAAGAACCGCACGGATTGTTTAATATATTTAAATGATAACCGCATTCAGTTACTGCATAGCGTATACCTCCTTAGCAATAACAAAACCTGATTTGTTTCTATATCCCTCAGTTTTAAATCCTCTATTTTTGTCAGTGGCAGTTTTGTATGTATTTATTAATTTGTTTGTTATTTATGACTGATTTTTATTTTTTTGTTTACAGTTTCTTCACTAGAGCTGCAACGGAATTTCTCAAGATGACGATTTATCCAGGATAAACGACTCCCACTTCCCACTTGAAGGGCTGCATCTCAGAAGTGCAAGGAATACAATAAATTGATTGAGCAAGTGATTAGGTACAGATAAATACTCAAGATGAGGCTCATCAAAGCGTTCTTCAGGAGGATAACCAAAGATTTGAAGCAGAAGGAGTTACTGCCTTTGAAGATATTATTTTTCGTCCATGCATCAAGTAAGTGGTTGCATTGCATTTTTTAATGGTTAAAATTTTGTCTGAATTGACTTGTCTTGCATGTGTATTATATCATCGTCTGAAAAATCTTAGGCAAGGATTCGGGAAATCTATTGTCCAACTATTTCTATAGCTTGAAAGCAAGATAACCTTCTGTAGTGCAGTGTATTCCCACTTTGGAAATACTGGGTTTGTTTTATAGTAATAAATACTGTTTTGCTTTATTGTATAAATCCGTGTTGCTGAGTGACCCTAACTATCGTGACCTTATGCTATGACGTAAACGGGAAGAAAAAAGGGACCAGTGTGCGGTCAGTCTTATTGGCTTGCTCTCTCTCGCGCACCGGGAACCGGGTGGCCAGCCCCAAAAACACCACACCTTCCCATTGTTAATATAATAATAAAGCGATCGCCAACATGATCGGTAACGTTCATGCAATTTCGCTCTTCATGCTTCTGGCTTTATAATTTCTCTCTTTACAGCGTTGTTCGTTCTCTACCCATATCTGACGATCCACATGCGCGAGCTGGGCATCAACGTGGAGGAGACGGCCATCATGTCTGCCGTCACCCCCGTGGTGGCCATCGTCATGCCGCCGCTGGCCGGCATGGTCGCTGACAAGATTGGAAACTTCAGGGTTGGTTCATATTTCTACTTAATCATAAATGCAAAGCCATAGTATTATTCCATGTTCCAACCCCGGGAAAAGAGTCTCACGACTCTATCAATGTTTACTTTTATTAGTTAGTCTACGACTCTCAAATCTCTTCCCGGATCCTGGCTGGAACCACCGGCAAATCGAAAATAAAATACGACGATTTTAAACTCCACCTTTGCCGATGAATTTAATAGACTTATTCTTTTATCGTTCGAAATAAGGATGAGTAAAACACGAAATGGAATTATAAATTGAGCGACCAAAGGGAAAATTCTTCAAAAGGAGCGACCAAAAGGAATAAAGATTAAAAAACTGGCACGAAGCTACGTACTACTGATTCGAAAAATTACTAAAAAATGCTGCCGCTTTTCTGAGAATCTTCCCTTTTATGGACATTTATTTTTGCAAAACAAAATATTATTGGCGAGTTATCTATCTTACTATATTTATCTTACTCACATAAAATTTATATTTATCTTACTCACATAAAATAATAAAGAAAAACAAATTTTATTCAATAAATAAATAAGTAGGTACATAATATAAAAACAGTTTCAATTTTGAAAACATTTTCATTACATACACCATTTTCCAAATTATTTGTTAAATATTTTGAAGGAAACACAACCTATATTCCAAATATTTAAAGAAAATAAAAAATTCTGCACAAAACATTCAAGAAATACAAATATTATTACATTATGAAACAAAATATATAGTCATTGAAAGATTCGGCAGATACTTCGTGGTGCAACATTATAGTTTGAATAAACATACACACACAATATGAGTTATTAATTACTACTATAGTTTCGAGAGGAGCAGCCCCTCTCATCATCATGATGAGAAGGACTGCTCCTCTCAAAACTATAGTAGTAATTGATAATTCATATTGTGTGCATGTATTACAAAATAAAACATATTTAAAATTAAAGTATATAGGTTCCATTAAACCGATTAATAATATATGCATGCCAGACCAACTTATAATATACTTTATGCATATCATTCTTGAATTCATCTGAACCTTGTATTATAATCAAATTAAAGCGCAGATATGCTTAATTTTTATAATACTCATTTTACTTATCAAATGAAATATTATGGGCAATTTGTTTAATTCAAAAGGAAGTCGAAGATTTTCCGTTGTTGGGTCAGAAGACAAGCCCGTTAATAACATGTGTTTGCCCGCTGACACATGAATCGCAAAATAAAAATTCACCAATTTCAGTGTAATTTTTATTACAAAAAATTTAATGAAAAACAAGCATCTCTGTTAAAAATTATAAGAACTTGTACCAAAGTAACAATTATTGTCGCGAAAACGTCACGCCAAAATGATATTATGTCTTAATTTTTTGTCCGTAACAAATGACGTACGTTTTGTTATATTTCTTCATTTAATTATACATTATTCAATGTGAATTCTTCGTAGTAGAACATATACATATGGAATACATATATTCTTCTAGCACATACGCATATAGTAGGTTAAATACAGATAAATTTAGTTGTAAGCTTTAATATATACAGGATGTAACAGAGCTAGTCTACATTACATTACATAAAGATTTCTGCCTAAATGATGACTCGAAAATGTTAACAAAGCAATGTCCTAATATAATTAAATTGTATTTTTTAATTATTATCATAATATACGCAAACATACATATAATTTTTTACATATATTCTTTTTACTTTCGCTGTTGTTTTTGTATTCAATAATATCTACTTGTTTTTTCCATCCATATGTTTATATCTACAATTCATTGATTAATTTTTCAAGTCATAAAGTATTTTGTTTTATATTTATAGTATTTGTTCTCGCTATATTACAAGCTGTGCTCATCTCAACACAGGTTCATCCTAATGAGATGAGTAACATTTTTTCTGACCAAAATGTATTAAATAAAAAAAATGGTTGAGAGATAAGCGACTTCAAAGTTTTTTTTTCAATATTTCTGTCTTGTCTTCTGTAAAACGTTGGACTATTACGAAAGTAACTTTTATCGAATATTAAAAATTCCGTCGCTTTAATACAAGTCAAATTAAATTTTTAAAATCTTGCAAATAATATATTCCAAATTCCTATTTATACACGTTGTCTCCCTCATATCCTATAAAATTCGAGATTTTATAGGTAGCATAGCCTATAAATTTATAGGAAACATGATTTTGGAAGAGATGAGTACATATATATATAATGTAGAATTAAGTACATTTTAATTAAGTAATCCTTGGTGACTGCCTTTGTCCCACATATGACGTCGGTAGATTTTCGAAGCACTATTAAAGTATTGAATTTACTAGCTTTCTTCGTGTGCAAGTCTTGTTTCACGTATGTGGGGACACCTAAGGGGTTACACCACCTTGAAATTTTCAAAAATCGTTTTTTTAAATGAATTTCATTATTCTTTTGCGTTTTCATTGAAACTCCGTTTTCAGACTGCTGGAGAAAATATCTCAAAAATTATTAGGCCGATTTTCTTAAAATGTTGCACACATCTTATATCTACGATCGAGTATACGATTTTTTTTTTTACATAAATGCGCCTTTTATTCTTCTTCCTTGCACTGTCCCAACTCATTGCCTAGATAGGCTATTGAGGTCGGCTCTTCACCTTCTCAGTACATATCTTCTTCGGTTCCGGGTATCGCTTTCATCCAGACCGTTTCTCTGTAGTATTTAGGAGCATTGAGTCATCCAAGTGTTCTTTAGTCTTCCTCTGGATGACTGTCGTTGTTGTTGAAGTTGTGGTCAGGGCAGATTCGGATATTATATATATTTAGGTCATTATCCTCCATGATCATTCTACACCTTTCCAAGCTATTCTGCAAGACACGATGTTTATCTGCTATCAGTACCACAATACCTTTCATTTCTTGAATTGTTAGATAATTCATGACCATTATGAATAGCAGTGGGCTGAGGATAGATCCTTGGTGCACCCCCACTTTAATTGGAAAGTTTGTTCTTGATGTGCATTTTACTTGTGTTACTTTATACATTAGCATACATATCTTGTATAGTGAGCATATATCCTTCTGGTACGTCATGAGATCTCAATGTCGCTCTTATAAGGCTTATAAGGCTACCCTGTCGAATGCCTTTTCTAAGTCTGTAAAAGTCTTTTTTTTGCATCTCGATATTTTTTGACATTTATGTATTTGCGAATAAATTGCATTTATGAATTTTAAATGTACCTAATTATTTTTTCAGGAAAAAATTAAAATTGTTTTCAAACTGATCTCGTTTGCACAAAAACAACCCAAAATCGCGTCGTGCTTAAATCCAAAAGGACCTTTGCGGGACAGAACATAACTTCGCCACGTGCAAAAGTTACGTCAATTTTTTTTGATGCCTCAAGATGGTGTAATCCCTCAATCCACCACTGGGCATCATTTGACCTTAAATTACTCAGCGAGGATGGATCAGTTGTCGAGGGCATGGACCAAACCGTTTACCGCAATCGATAGATCACACGAGTTGTTCCGTAATTTGCCCCGACCAATTACCCGATCATCCAACTGTGTCCGCGGCATTTACCGATCTAATTTCGTCCAGCGGCGTGTCACGCGGGTGAGCCGCGATTATTTACAACGGCCAATACCGGAATTCGCGGAATCGTCCATTATTCCGTTGTGCAAAATCAACACGATAATGGACAGGAAGTCAATTTGATCGCAATTCTTTTGTCAAGGTGTTATAATAACCGGATTATCGCGCAGCCGCTGTGCGGGTGAGCGGCGGGTGCAATTGATGCGGTGGTTTTGCGCAATGCTGTTAATCCACTGTGTTCACACGCGATTTGTCAAATTTTTGCTGTGGCAAATTTATCTGTCAAATGTTTTGAAGCGAAAATTTATACATGGACTGTAATATAAATACGATTGTAAATGCCAGTCATGTACCTGGGCGTAATCTGCCCAAAATAAAAAAAATAAAAAAAGAATAATTGGTCATGGCGCTCGTCTAGTGATCTAAGTTGATCGATAGTTCTAGCCTCATTCAGGACACTAGCAAGTTAGTCCTATTTTCGTAGCGCAGGCTCTTAGCTCAGTTAGAAAATAGTAAGAATATTTTATTTATTTATTTTTTATTCTTAAAATAGGTAATATAATAACCTTTATATTTCCTAATCAGTGGCGTGCAGCGCATACAAGCAAAAAAGCTGTGCATTAGTAAAGATTCTGAGAAACAAATATTAATTAAATAATCCTTATCTTAAGAAAAAGTAAATTTAAACTTCCAGCCGTAATTCGTCCTACGGCTGGAAGTTTTATTTCTGACGTTTCCATTTAACGTGACGTATCTGTTTTTTTCGATTTAAAATTCTAGCCGTAATTCGTTCTACGACTAGAAGTTTTATTTCCGACTTTTCTGCGCTTAACTTCATGTCAATTCTTCATTTATTTCGCCAACCAATTTGTTCCACAAAGTATTGTATTTGTCATCTATCATATCATTACGATATGATAGATGACAAATATCATCTGTCATCTATCATATCGTAATGATATCATAAAATATTTGATTTATTTTTGTGAAAAGAAACGTATATCTGAAATTAGTATTGTTCCCGATTTAATTATATATAAATCGTCTTCGAAATATATTGGAATTTTTCGCCGTATTAGCTGTACCTATATAAAATATTTATTTATTTAGGAAATATTGTTTACAATACTTCTTTTATAGTGCAGTTTTTGTGGATTGAAGCTACTCAAAATAGTTCATTATATATAGTTAACATTTAAAAAAAAATGTATATACCCTTATAGGTATATGCGTATATATATATATTTGTAATATAGGTATATAGTCGGTCACAGCATAACCTATACCCACTGCACGCCACTGTTCCTAATATACACAAAAATACCAGTATATCAAATTTCTAATCAAAGCACGTATCACAAACTTTTTTAGTTTCTTCTTAAAAATTTTCATATTTTTTTTGGTTCCTAATGTCCCCTGGCAGACTCACATAGAACTTCATCCCACTGTACATCACAGATGTATGCGATCTTTTTTTCTTTCTGAATGGCAATCTTATTTCATCTTTTCTTCTTGTACAATGGTCATGTTCATGTTGGTTTTTTCTTATTTTTCTTAATAATTCAAATGTATTGTTGTGTCCATTAACAATTTTATATATAAATAGAAGTACATTAAATTTAATTATTTGTATAAATATCATTATTTGTAGGCTTTTTAACATCACTTTGATTCTTGTGTATCGGTTTCTTTTTAGTATAATTCTTAATGCTTTATTTTGGAGTATTGTTAATTTTTTCAATTCTTCTTCATTAGCCAGAAATGAAGTTGATGTGGGGGACTATTATTGCGTTAAACATATTTTTTGCATGAATCTGTTTTAATATTTTTTCTGATTCTTCCCAAGAGTGAAATTTGTTTTGCTATTTTTTTGTTACATAATTAGTGTTCAATGAAATAGTGATTGAATATAGTGATTGAGTTGAATAAGCAATTCTCATACTTACTCATGCATTAAGTAAGTACATATAAGTAATTTGTACGCATTAAGTTTTTGATGTTATTTCTAATGATGCTGTCCTGGCCGACTTGGCCAGAGATTTGAATTATTGTGTATATGAATTTCACATTCCTTCAAAAAAACGCTGAAAAAAATAGGCTTGCAAGAAAGAAAAAACCGAAAAGAATCGAATCATTTCAAATTATTTTGATTATTTCAACACTTGGCCGTACACAATATTATTGATTTCTTTTTCCACCTCGGAGACAATATGATTTTGTTGTTTCTTGATATTCCAACATACTGTGGTCTATGTTAAAAGCATTTGTATGTCAAATCCAATCTTGCAACTGTAAGCGTATGTCCATGCGATTTATTATGATGATTTCAAATACAAACCAAACTGTGAATTGTAATCGTTTGAATGAAAATGACAAACCACTTGCAATAAATACAATAATACGAGACGTGTTCGCCTTCAAATGGTCCAGATAGAATGGATGCCTCGATGTTAGCGCCTTGACCGTCAAGTCTTGATGGGTTACAAAGTTTTGGAGGGTCCAAACTGTTTAGCAGCATGATGGTATATATATATATATACAATTTTCAGCGCTAATTTGTGTGGAATTCCTGAATTTCGTATAAGTTCAAAGAATTAAAAAATATGTTTAACGAGTTTGATAGTGAAAAGGGCATATTTTTTTCTGGTTTATTGTCATTGACAAAATGAACGTTGTTGCGTTGATTGAAATAAATTATGTTCTTCTGTCTTTTCAAAGTGTACGCAAACAGTATAACAATTTATTTTCAGTAGGTCTCTCAGTAGATTTCAGAAGAAACAATATTATGATCCTACCTTTTTTATAAATATAGAGATGCGAACACGGTATACGTGTCGTATTTATATTTTAACTATTTTCAAACTAAGCTAAATGCCTGTCTTATGAAAATAGAACTAAATTTCTGGTAATCACTGGCGAGAGTCATAACCACTAGACCAACAAGCTACTCAACAAATAAGCAGTTGTTTCTGGAAGATAAGAAGGCATTTCAATGCTCCACAGCCCTAGATGGAAATAACGTTGCAAGCTGAAAATAATTACATTAACCTAGAAATTCCAGATAATAAGCGCAAATTTAATGACATCAGATTTTTGTTTGACAAAGATTCTGCATAGCCTAACAAGCTAGCATAAAAATAGTTTTGATATTATTTTGGATACACATACAGTAGACTCTCGATTATCCGGACGGTAGGATAAAAATTGAAAATTAATTTTAACCCCCCTTTCCTGCCTGATCTCAGTCATTTGAGTCAGGAACAGAACCTATGTATCAACACTAAAAATTAAAAAAAAAAAACACTTATTGCGCTATAATAACGAGGCAAATATTACACAGGTCTCAAATGCATTGAAATGGTTAAAAAAAATATAATCACACACAGTTATACGGTAAGAAAATACAATATTGAGCATTAAATCAGTCCAAAATACACCACTTAGGTGCGTATTTACATTAACGAGTTTTTTTTGCGATTCGGGATATTCACAATTTCGCAATTCTGTGTGATCATATTCGTTTGCCTTTGTGAACTTCACGAGTTTTATATTTTATTTACGTAAAGTTATCCAATTGGCATATAAAATATTTTCACATTTTATAAAGAATTTTGAAATGTTTTAAAAAACCTAGCTCTTATTACCCCGGTTAATCTGCAACCCGATTAATGCAACCTCGGATATGTGTTAGATAATAAACAAATTGATGTGTATATTCATCTCTAGTTCAGTCGCTTATTAATTATGAACAAATTTATAGGGGTGATTCCTCTTCCTTTTTTAATGCCTATCGGTTTCGATACCACTCTGTATCTTCGTCGGGACTAACATTAGGCGGATATTAAAATAAAAAACACTTAAGATATGTCAATAATAATACCTTCTCAGAGTTCTCAAACCATCTATTGGAGACAAGCCACACGTTTAAAATAGAACACGGCATCGAAATTTTATATACAAATGAAAGAGACCTTAGGTTAAATAATTTAGAAATGTCTGGAATCAAAAAACGCTTCAACACCAAATATTATATAATTTACAACTAATTAAATTCAACGAATAATCTATTATTTAATATATTCACCATTTCACTGCTCACTGTCAAACTACATCACGAATGTAGCCACACCCCCACCTGATACGTGATTCTTACAAATGTAATTTATGGAAGTTATTGTGCGTCCGTCCTGTTGAAGATACAGTACGATATCGAAACTGGCAGACGTTTAAAAATAATCAGTGATTTATATAAACTTTTTAATAAGTAAATATTGGAGAGTCTACTGTATTCGTACTTTCCCGACTATTTTTTTTTGGTCGTGTTTTAATGAGGTTCGATCGCTTCCAGCTGTTGCTGTCCATATCCTCGGCCATGGGCGGAGCCGCCGCCCTGCTGCTGCTGCTGGTGCCCGTGGGAAGGGTCACCGTGAGCTTCCCCCCGCGGGCCGACCTTGCGCTGGGCTGCCGGGCCGGCCAGCCCCTCGCCGCCGCCGCCCAGTACCCCTGTCAACCGATACACCCCTACGCATTCGACATCGATATGAGGTAAATTATTTATTTAAAAAAAACATTACATGTTGATACGTAGGTCCTGTTCCCGACGCGAATTATTTGAAAAGTGTCACGTCTTTGTGTATGATAAATATATCAATTTAATTAATTAGTTATTTTATTCTATGATGTTTGTCCTTTTCTACATGAAGGTCCGGTATTGCCAATAAAACACCGGCGTTAATTCATACGTTTATTCAGATGTGAGCAATACAACAACATATACATGATAATTAGTTTCTCTCGCGACCGTATTTTTTTTACAAGCCAGCCCGTTTTTACATGCGGCTTTTTTACAAGCTAGCCCGTTTTTACATGCGGCTTTTTTACAAGCCAGCCCGTTTTTACATGCGGCTTTTTTACAAGCCAGCCCGTTTTTACATGCGGCTTTTTTACAAGCCAGCCCGTTTTTACATGCGGCTTTTTTACAAGCCAGCCCGTTTTTACATGCGGCTTTTTTACAAACCAGCCCGTAAGGTACTGATACACATGCTTATTTTTGAGCATGCTCATTAGCATGTTCAAAAAGCATGCTCATTACTAGCAATGTGCGTGCACACATGCTACTAAGTAGCAATAGCTCAAGAAGCTCAATACTACGCATGCTCACGTGCCACTAATGTGTATCAGTACCTACCTGTAAAGCTGGATTTGGCGCGCGTTCTCCCGTGCCGTTTCACATACACACACAAATATATATGCACTCACCTACATCAATACTACACTACACACCTACGTACACTACAAATTCAATTTAAGTTATTTTTGCCGATGAAGCATGCTATATTCAGACAACTCAAATTAGAAAGACATTTATACTTTTATTATAAATAATAATAATTCTCCAAGTTCTAGTTTATTTGGATTCTTACAACGTACAATAGAGCGAAAAATATTCTTTTTTAATTAATTGAAATACAGCTGTTAAAATTTGTTATTAGAATGTACCAGTAATGAAGTAGATCAAACATTTTTTTAATCGATGCATTAAATTTTGACACAATTTTCATATAATTTCTAACGCAGTTTTCCCTAGAAATAAAATAAAATGTAATATATCGCACTCCTAGTGAAAAACTTTTACAAAATGTGCATTCTTAGATAACGGGGTTCAAAGTTATTTGTTCTCTTAATATAAATAGTACTGCAAGCATTAAAAGTGACACCTTTGTACATAAACATGACAAAATATCATGTTTTCACATTTTAAAAGTGGTATTCTTGCACTCTCAGTTTAAAGAAAAAATATTTAATGCAAATGTATCATATTTCATTGCAACAAAATAATGGAAAGTCGCACAAAAATGATATTTTGACGATTTTTTGCACTCGGAGTGCGATGTGTATAAAACAATAATGTAAAATATGTGATGTATAAAAATATACTAGCGAGATAATTCATTTAACGTGACACGGGTAGTACACGAGTAACGTCATTTATAATTCATACGGTTTGCTGATAGTAACGTTAATTCAGCTTTTCAAGGTTGAACGCAAAGATAAACTCGCCTTCAATTGTCGCTTTCGGGAAGCTCATTCGGCACATCTTGCGCATCGTTTGCTGGTACTTCGGACATTTCAAATTTCAAAAGTGATTGTGTTTATCTCGCCACGTTTCCTGTGGCCAATCCTACTTCCTATAACACCCACAGGCAGGGTCTTGAAGATAAGACTTTTCTTTACAGTCGTCTTTATATTTTACATTTCACATTTAGTTAAGGTTGGCCCTATAGTTGTCTTTATATTTTACATTTCTTTATTTGGGGTCGGCCCTACGTAAGCGCCGGGACGCTCTGTCCTAGACGTCCTTCTGACTGCGGTCGTCTTTCATTTGCTCCTCTATAATTATTATCAGGTTACTAGACATCTTCAATGCCCTCTGCCAATTAACGTAGTTTTGAGTCTGTAGCCGGGTGGAGGACCTTACTATCGTCACGTGATCGCGGCGGTGGGAGACATTGAATTAATTAAAGTTTTATTTTTCAAATGCCCTTTTTGGCACCGTTTTATAAATAAAACTTTAATTTAGCCACACTTAAAATTTGTTGTAATAATGTAACATATTTTGGGAGCGATGCTCCCTTCTTCAGGATAATGAATGTACATTCAAGTACTTTTAAGTATAGTTAAAACAAAGATTTAATTATTTAATTTAAAAAGTTTTATTTTATGCACTAACTTGATTGTAATCGCTAAAATTGCGCTTGTTAAATAAATAAAACTAACTTAGTTAAACACCACTTATATTTATTTTAACTTAGTTAAGATTCTCCCTGAAGAATCTATGGTCGTATCGAAACCTGGTTGGATTTGAAAATAAATATAAGTGGTGTTTAACTAAGTTAGTTTTATTTATTTAATTATAATGTCTCACCACCAAGTGTTTGCTGCCTTCGCAAAATTGCACTTGTTGTCATTATCGTGAGACTTCCATTTATCTGTGGACACTTTGTTAATTAAGATTTCCAGAATTTTCGCATCTCTGTAATCGCAATTGGTCATTATCGAACGCCCGGTAGGTACTTTCTTCGCTGGTTTCGTTTCGGTGGAATCGCCAAACTGTCACAATAAACTACGTGTGTCGTACACGATTTCTATCTAACTTAAAACCGCTCGAGTTCTAGAAATATCTGGCGTATTTTGGTGTATATGAGTTTTGGATTTAATTATGCATAAATAAATACTTTAACTGCGGTTTAAATATACTTAAAAATACACGAGGGGGGACATTCTTACGCTGTGACCCCCTTTTCTAAAGTATGGGGTTAGTTCATTTGTAAATTTTTATACTTTGTATTCACGATGAATTTTTTTGTTAGTATTATTCAAGACGTTGTCCTAACCTAAAATATCACATATGTGCTTTTTTCTTTTTTGTCTGTGATCGATTTTTTTAACGGGGTTACGAATTTTGATTTTTGAAAAGCCACCGATTTGTTACAAAATCAGACTGGCTAACAAACTTGGCCGAGATATTTTTAAGTTCAATTTATTCGAAAAGTTTTATCGACTGTGTTTTAATTTTTATCAGAGGACGGTTTCGAAGACTCCTGCTAATGATCGAAAAATTTTCCGGTTGCGTCATGAGATCCTCTGTAATAGTATATAATGTATTAATAGGTAGTACTTCTGTCCAAATCTACCTTAATATTAAGGACTCTTTCATGTTATTAAATGTAATATAGTGAAATAATATAACATCATCACATCATAGGCTTCAATGATATCTTAAACACGGAGCGGGTGTTGAACCGTGTTGAACTGATATGGTAACGAAGTAAAAGTCATGAAAATTATATACCTATAGAAAAGTGTCACAGAATATTAATTATTTTTGGTTTATATTATACGTAAATTTTTCCTGTTTTGACAATTTTCATAATTTCATAAAAAAGTGCAATAAATATAATTTAAAAAAAACGTTTTAATCTTTGTTCGAAGAGAAACAGGTCGAGAATTTACATACCGTCTTTGTTGACTTTTTTCGCACGTAACATTACAAATAACACGTTATCCTAACTTCTAAGAAACTTCACATGGATTCAATTAAACAATAGTTAAAGAAAATGATGCACATTCAACAATACAATGATTTGAAATATTGTACAAGAATTGACCATTCAAAATAAAACGTGTTATAACAAAGCAACGTCCAACTGTTATTGTAACAGGTGGAGAACCGATAGTTATTTATTTTGTCAATAGTGTTTTCGTTATGAATAATTAACGATGATTATTAATACTTGGCAACACTGACGGCTGTCCTAACCTAGTCCCCGTCACTTCGTGAGCCAAAACTAATAAAAAACATCGTGGATCAGGATACCACCCCCTGGTGGTTATGGTGGTAGATAGCCCTTGGTGTCACATCGAAAATGTCCCAGTTTGGTGGGGGTGGCTAAGCGTGAGTGGGAGCGGGTGATGAAAATGTGCTTTCTAGCACGTTGTTTTGTTTTGGGAAGGGCGCAAATGCTTCGGATTGTTCCAAAATGGACCCGCCGACTGTGTCGGTAGGTACGGTAAGTCTAGAAGGTTCCGGAAAAATCCATTCTAGAAAGTTCTGGAAGGAGAATGTTGTAAAATATTCCCGAAAGTTCTATAAGTTTCCAAACTAAGTGGCGGAGTGTACCGGTGAGTCATAAAAGTTTCAGAATGTCTGGTAAAGCTCTAGAAAGTTCTGGAAGGGGAGTGTTCTAGAATTTTTTTATTATAGAATAGAAGATTCCTGAAAGTTCTATAAGGTTTCAAATTACGAGGTGAGGCTAAAAAGTTCCAGAACGTTCAATAAAGGTCTAGAAAGTTCTGGAAGGAGAAAGTTCTAGAAGATTATTAAAATTTCTATAAGGTTCCAAACTAAGTAGCGGAGTGTGTCGGTGTGTCCAGAAGGTTCCAGAACGTTCATAAAGTCCTTAGAATGAATGCCTTAGAAGTTTCTGGAAACAGAAAGTTCAAGAGGGTTCTATAAGGTTCCAAATTGAGTGGTGGAGTATGCCTGTGAATCTAGATGGTGCTAGAACATTCGATAAAGCTTTAGAAAATTCTGGAAGGAAAAGGTTCTAGAAGATTTACGAAAGTTCTATAAGTACACAAACTGTGTGTCGGAGTGTGTCAGTGAGTCTCGAGGTTCCAGAATGTTCATGATGGTTCTCGAATGCTTTAGAAGGTTCTGGAAGGAAAACGTTCAAGAAGGTTTTATAAGGTATCAAACTGAGTGGCGGAGTGTGTTGGTGAGTCTAGAAGGTTCCAGAACATTCGATAAAGCTGTAGAAAGTTCTGGAAAGACAACGTTCTAGAGTATTTACAAATTTTCTATAAGGTTGTAAACTGAGTACGGAGTATGTCAGTGAGACCAAAAGATTCCAGAACGTTAGATAAAACACCAGAAAATTCTGAAAGGAGAATGTTCTAGAAGATTTTAGAATGTTCTTTAAGGTTCGAAACCAAGTGGCGAAGTGTGTCGGTGACTGTAGAAAGATCCAGAACGTTTGAAAAAGTTCTAGAATATTCTGGAAGGAGAACGTTTTAGAAGATTCTTTATTCTTCTAAAGAAAGTTCTCTAACGATACAAACAGTGAGGTGGAGTGTGTCTGGGGGTCTAGAAGGTTTCATAACGTTCATGAAGGTTCTCGAATGCTTTTGAAGGTTCTGGAAAGACAAAATTCAAAAACTTTCTAAAAGGTTCCAAACTGAGTGGCGGAGTGAGTCGGTGAGTCTAGAAGGTTCCAGAAGATTAAAATAAGGTTCCAGAATGCTCTAGAAAGTTCTGGATGGAGAATGTTTCAGAAAGTTCTATAAGGTTCGAACTGAATTGCGGAGTGTGACGGTGAGTTTAACCGGAAAGTTCTAGATGGTTTGAGAATTCTCTAAAAAGGGAGGAGAAAGTTCTACAGGCTATCAGAAAGATCTATAACATTTCAAACTGAGTGGGGGAGTGCGCCGGTGGGTCTAGAGATTCCAGAAAGAATTATCATGCTCTAGAAGATTCTGGAAAGGGAAAGTTCTGGAAGATTCCAGAAAGTTCTATAAGATTTCGGAATGCTCTAGAAAGTTTTGAAAGGTTCTCTCTAGAGTGTTATGATTGTGCGCTAAAATATCTGTTGATGTTTTGGTAAAGCGAAGATGGTTCCAATCACAGATGCCGAAACTAGCGAAAAAGAGACGTCAACACAATTCTATGTTTACTAAATTATGGTCCCGAGCGAAGCCGGGCCAATCAGCTAGTTAATAATAAATAATGACTTAATGATAAAATAAGTTGTAAATAATATTCAGACATATATGTATCAATACATACAATTTTAGGAATGAGTTCCATGTTAGCTAGTTTTTGCACAATACGTAATATAATTTTTATGATAAATAATGCCTTAATGATAAAATGAATTGTAAATAATATTAAAATAATATATAGCAAATCGTTAAACACGAATAAGGAATAAGTTCATGAACAATACATTGTATTTCAAAAATTTCAGCATATTATCTCCGGCCGGAGTGATGAACTTGTTGGTTTAAGTCCAAGATCCAAGTCATTAATGTAGTGCCCATCGATGAGACATTGGTCTCTCGTTTCTTAGATTAGTCGGTAAAGGTCGATATGGACCAGCTACTCTGCTACAAAAATGCACGCAAAAACTCTTTATATAAAATTACTATTAAATAGTGAAAAATCACGGGAAATAGATAATAATAATATTCATAACGACCCTTGCGTAACATGAGCTGCGCGCTGATTGACATGATTGATCATCAGTGTTGTTGTAATTCCAGCCTAATTCCAGCGAGTTACGGACAGACAGACGGACATTCGATATTAGGATAGTTGATCAACATGTTACGGGAGCAATGGTCCCTTCATCAGGAAACAACGTACTCTAAGTATTAAAATTGCAAGTATAGACATTAACCAAAACAAAAAATAAATATAAGGAAGTTGAGTTTGACATGTAAAAATGACATACTGATTTCCGAGTATTCAAAATTATAATCTAATGGACGACGACGATATTGACAGGCAAAGACGAGCTCTCAGTGTGAAAGCGAATATGCTGTGTAGAAGGTTTCGTCTTTGTAGCACCGCTGTAAAAAGAACGCTCTTCCTTGCCTTCTGTGCGACGTTATATACATGTGAACTCTGGACAAATTATAAAAAGAGCAGCATAGAAAGACTTCGCATACAATATAACAACGCCTTTCGTATGATGTTTGGCCTTCCCAGATATTGCAGCGCTTCCGGTATGTTCACTGAGGGGCGTGTTCCCAACTTTGCAGCCCTCATAAGATCCAGGGTGGCAGGGATGAGGGAAAGGATATACAGCTCCGGAAATATCCTTATCCTGGAAGCCCGTCTTACTCCAGCATCCAGCATCGATGCACACTGGAGAAAGATACTGGCCCCGCATAATTGACTCGCCATCGCTTGCTAAAGCCGATATTTTACCATATATTTCTTTTGATTACTTTTAATACTTCTCTTCTATGTTATATGATTTTACTATTTCTCTTTTGTTTTATATAATATTTTTAATGTGTGTATTTTCTTTTATATGGAATGTGTGGGATTGCACGAACCTCCCCACATTCTGGAATAAAGCTATATTTATTTATTTATTTATTTAAAATTCATTCGCCTCATCCATAACTAACTCATCGTGCTTAAATTTTTTTGATTAGATATTGTTATTTTGATTTGATTTGATGATACAAGATCTGTTAGGTATATTTTTATAAATTTGTGGACTTTTTTCCGTTCAGGCCTGACTGGTATCAAATTCTACGTTTCGGTTTGATTTATTATATCTGGAAAATTCTCTACGACGTACCTAATTATTGGCAGTGTCAAACCTCGCGTGCAAAACAGCGTTTTTTCCCACTGCACCACGTATGAATAACTCGACATGTTGTGGGCATAATCTAACACTAACAATTACGGTAGGCGCTCAGCTAACGGTGACTAACACACACGTGAACCGTGACCAAACACTTAACTAGGTTACGAGAGATTTTTTATGTCCGCTGACTGTCGAACGGTCGTTTATATTTAAAAAGGTGTTAGCCATTAAATCATATGAAGAAGTTAATTGTGAGGAATAATCCAAGACTATGGTCCCGTTGTTCATACAATGAAAATAAGTATTTCACTATATAATTTAATGTCCTGTTAATTTAATCTTACTAAAATAATCGTAATCTAAATTAACAAACCAAACCTAATAACCTAACCTAACCAAACCTACTAACCTAACCTAACCTCATATATTGCCTATGAAATGTCAAAATATGCAGTGCATTTTTCGAAAGTTTAAAGTGTAATATCTGATTTAATACTTACTTTTTAAACGTAAATTATCTTTCATTTTGTTATTAGCACATTCAATAATATAGTGAAATAATCATTTTCGTTGTATATGCAATGGGACCATTATCTTGGATTTAGCCAATTGTGATATTGATAGATTGGTTGACGAAATCGAGATAATACAAACTGTATTGGAAGAAAAAATTGAAATTAAACAATTGAAACTTTCCCCCTTGGTTGCTAACAAACTAGTCTCACAAAGCTAATGATATGATAAAATGTTTAATAGAAAATCACATTTATATCGTCATGAGGTTGAAGAAATAAAAAGAACAACACAAAATCGAGGATTTCCCGATTCCTTGAATATTATAGAATAAGCTAGAAATCGGTAGAAAGGTGGCAAACTTCGGCGGCGTCGCATGGAAATTTGACGTTTGGCAAAGTCATAGAGAAACGACCAGCGGGCGATCACGCCAGCGATAGTGTCAGAGTGCC
>JADDOH010001600.1:0-17909 GCA_016648135.1 Agrypnia vestita | reverse complement strand
TTGTCCAACGCATAAATAATAAGTTTATATTTAATATAGCTTCCTTTTGCCGTATATTATAAATTGACAGCATCAACTTTTTCAAGATTTTTGTTACTTTTTTCCTTCATAATGATTTATTTTGTAATAGCAGATAATACATAATGGGAGACAATCATTTAAAGAAAATTAAAGGATTTTTTTAATATATCATTGAAATCTGACTAAAGATGAAGGAGACATCAGTTGTTCAGACATACAAATAAAAACTTTTATTACATGTATTGGAATTTGAAAGGTATACGTTTTTGTATTTTGATTTTTGGCAAAAAGTTGAAATATCATTACAGTAATTTATATCAATTATGAAAAATTCATTTGCTTCAATACAACACAAATAAAACGATAGAAAACCTGTAAAAAATTCTATTTTCAATTTTTGCAAAGTTTTTTTATAAATTTATAAGTGATAAAACTAACCCATAAAAACCAAATTTTTACAATACTCTTTTTCTCATTTTCGGGTTTCGTGTCTACCAGATGCGTCGGAAACTCCATAAAACTTACTGAGTTGTATGAAAAAACCATTAAAAATTTGAAAAATCCAAAATTATACTATATATTTTTTTTTAACGAAAATTTGATAGATCTTCTTGATCGTCGCCACGAGTCTACTTGCAAAGTTTCAGCTCGATTGGATCACGGGAAAAGGGTTAAAAATCGATCCATAGTTTTTTCGTCAAGCAAGCAGACGCCACGAATTAATATAAAGGGAGTAATAAGTTAATGTAATGATTGTTCGACTTTTTGCAAAAAATAAGTCGAACAATTCGTTATCAAGGCAGCAATCCACCTTCAAAATTTTTGCTACTAGCTATGACACACCCTGTACAGAATAAAACTATGTTGTATTTTGCAATATTTTGATATTTTGGTACCGTTGACTGACATTATTATATTGACTTGCGTTAGAAAATTAGAATCTGTCTCGGAATGAAAAATAAAAATGCTATATTACGTTATAGCGCAACCGTCCGCGTCACAGCGATAAACAACTATTGGACTGATTCCAAGAAAATAGCCGAAACTCTTTAAATTTAGAACGATTTCAATAAAAAAACAAAATTAAGAGTATACATGCTGAATGTACGAATTATAATGGAATTCATAAGTCCGTCCAATATATTAAAACAGCGTCACGAATTTAAACTGTGGAACCAAATTAACATATTTGTGAAACCTAAAACGTGTTTTACCCGCTGGGATACAGCGTAACTTGCGTATTGGGGTTTAGATGAAGTTTCTGTTGTTATTAGTAATGTTATGCTTAAATGCGCCACGTTGTCGAACTTGAGCTCCAAGAATAACAAAGTTCTAAGAGACATGCGGGTCTATTCTCATTGGTTTGAACTAACATAATGATATTCGAAAAACTAACATTTTTAACGAATATGCGGAGAAAATGTATTTCTATGTTCAAAACTCACTTTTAATAAATTATACGTTGACTTGTTGATTTGTTTTGTTTTAGCTTATTTTTTTCTTACAGGCGTATATTTATTTTAAACGATGAACGCTTTCGGTGAATGATGAAATACACTTACACATCAATCCAAATCTAGTAAATAAAAAAAATAAAAAAGATATCTAATTGAATAATAATAATTAATTAATTCCGAGCACAAATTCTGTATTTATCGAACAAAGTAATCACATTAATTTACAATTCTTATCTAAATGACAGGATTCAGCATAGAAGGTCGGGCGCCCGTGCGCTCGGGTATTTAAACCTTTCTCCCCCGTTACCATGCTCATACACCTATGTGTTCTGTTCACTCATGCGCCTGTTACTCGATTCGAACATACTCACAGACATAAAAATAAGTAAATTTCTTAATCTTCCAATAATCTAGAGAAAAAATAAAAAACATCTTATGCAGAAACGAGTACGTCCAGTGTAGGAACGGTTTTTTAAATAACACAATCATTTTGAAAGACTACTAAATAAAAATCTGGAGAACTAAACAGAAAAATAGCACTTAACATATCGCAACAAAGGAGAAGATTTATATTTCACACCAACGAAATGTAATTTTTCGTACGAGTAAGATTTATTCATTTTGCAGAACAAAATTTAAAGAAATAAGATTTTAAGACAAATCACAAATAATGACGTAACTCGTCTCAGTTACAACTTAAAAATAAATAATTGAAGGTTGTCCAATTCTGGAGTTAAACCTTAACTTTTGGATATGCAAGAATCCCCCGGTAATACTGTAATTGAATTATCCCTTAACCATTCTATTTCGAGGACAATTTAATTAAAGTATTATTGAAAACGTATTACTGTCCCGAAATCAAACTTGAAGCTATATGAATAGAGATATAATTATTCAAATATCTAAAGAGAAAGAGGTGTAGCTATCGCTTGGGTAGTCTGGATAGCCGTTCAGATATGTATAAGTACATGGAATATTCTATATACTATATATATAAGATATGTTTTTATATGAATTATTTATTTATTTTTGTTATTTATTTATTTGAGGAAAAATTAAAGTAGATCTATATATTAACAAATATAAAATAATGGATATTAACTTATGCCAATTCCAAATTTTCCACTTAATGTAGTAACTATTATAATACAAGTGTAGTAAAATAATTTTTTAAATTTATTTTAACAGCGAGTGGGGAGAGTGGAGGGGATGTGGGACGGGAGTAGAAGGGAAGACAAATTGTGTGAATTAGTATGGGTGCGGTTGTGTAAATATTGTTTGTAATATGTCCCTTATCGTTGAGTTAAAAATAATATTCTCACTATATTCTTTCAACAATTAAATAAATATTCTTTGTAAGTTAAATACGTGTGCAATCAAAATAGGACCATCTCGGTGGTCTCCTGGAACGAGTCTCGAATTCCCAACCAATAGATCACTAGGCGCATCACTATACTAACATGTTATTTGTAATGCTGGAGTAGCTGGAATTGCTGGAACAGCTTAATATGAAAATGTAACGATCACGGCATAGGTTTAAATATCTTATTACGCATTTCTAATATTTTTTATTATTTTATTTATTTATTCGGAAATATAACAGACATAAGTTAATGATACATATGAATAAGAGCATAAGTCACCAGAATCGAACATATTGACATATTTCACATAGAAACAATTTATAAAAGTATAAACAATAAGAAGAAAAAAAGACGAGAAGAGTAGCAATAGAATGGAAAAAGTGAATATAATGAAATAAAGAAATAGTAATGAATAATTACGTAATGAAACGAATATAATGAAGTGGGTATTGAAGTAATACGCAATATAATGAAAATAAGTGACAATAAGAAATAATTAAATACCCATGTGAAACTTCACTCATATCTTGCGTCGCATAGCATTTTATACATGTGTTTGGATATTAATGAAATGTTGCGGCGCAGAATAATATTCAATTGATCATACGAAGACACGATAGATTTTGTGGTACCATCGAGTAGTATTAGTCGTAGAATATATAAACACATAAACTTGTTTTGAAAAAAAAAGATTTTATTATTTGTTTGTATCTACGTATATTTATTAATTAAACCTACATGTTTCAATACCAATATAATAGTGTAGTGTTGGTACTGACGAAGAGATGGGTACGTCTCGAAACCGGTAGACCGTAAATCTGGTAGTGGTTTTTACTAAGTTTACTAACATTCTGTTATTATGTCTAACCACAAAGTTCATGCTTTAAATATTAATAATATAATGACTTACCTATTTGTTGACGAAACAACTGTTTTACAAAAGGTATGTCAGCAAAATGAAAAAAAAATCTAAATCTGAAGTCGCCTATCTTCATAACTATTATCAAAAAGTTATGTGGTAAAACATTTACGATTTTGAAAAATATAACCCTATGAAGTATTGTTGATTGGGTATGAAACACTTTGTATATTTAGTTGACATATAATATATTACATACTACGCTTCTGAAAAAATAACGGGAAATAATAATAATTAAAAACGACCATTGCGTGACCGCGCAACATGAGCCACGCGCTGATTACGTGTCACATTCCAATTATCTAAGTTGTCACTCCAGCAATTTTATGGACAGACAATGAAATTATTATATTTAGAGGTATGTATATGGATTGGACAAATTAATAAATTTAAGGGGGGGGTAAGGTTAATTCGTAAAAAAAAGGCATGTTTTTGTGAATTTTTTGTGACGACAAGGTTAAAATCTCTTTATTTAAACCAATGATACATTAAAGTATGACATTTGAAGAATATTGTGTAAAATTTTCAAGACGAAATATTAAAAAATACGGCAATGGCAGCAATTATTCGGGCGTGTCTCGGAAAAAAGGAGAATTGCGGTGTCCATCATAACTTGGTGCTAGATCATCTGAAATCAAAAAATCAAAGTTCATTCGTTAGATAATAGATTTTCCCAGGTAACGCTGGGAGGGTTTTTTGAAATTTCAATTTTTCAATTTTTTGGAACACTTTGAAGGGAAAAACGCGATTTTTTGCGAAAAATATCGATTAATTTGTTATTAAAAAATATAAATTAATAACAAATTTGAAAAAAAATCTCCAGCGTTACCTCGTAAATTATGTACAGAAATAGTGTTCAAAATTTCAAAAGGATCGGTGCAGTAGTTTTGAAGTTATGATGGACACCGACTTTGAAAACGTGTGATGTGGGGAAAACGCTTTAAAGTTTTGCACACTGTAAAATTCAAAATAAAACTCAACACTTATTTTATACTTACACATAATCGTCGATGCCATGTTCACACAGCAAAGAGCTTTCATCATCAGCATCTTTTTGTCCTTGTCTACACAAAACTCTTCCAATACAATAAGCACGTCCGGTAGTCCTGCGTCTCTCAGCTGCCCGAGCAGGTATAGAAAATCAGTCTGAGTATCGCTCAAATGTTCATAATTTCGTCAATTTTGCTCCGATTGACTTGAAATTTTGACACAATATTCTTGCGATGTCATACATTCGTTTAAAAAGTTAAAAATAAAATGCAAAAAAAATAATTTAAAAACCTTACCCCCCCCTTAAGGCAGAACATATAACCGGCTGTATTCTGAAAATAGCAATATTGGGATCTTAAGATTGTTATCGGTGTTTGTTTCTTTCAGTTTCTACTTGAGAGAGAGGGAGATAACGCGACAATGCGACGCGAGACATGGTAGTTATCTGTCAAACGTCAAAATCCATAATTTTGCCATAATTTTTCATCAGGACGCTGTGGGAGACAAAATTAATAAGTCCATATGAAATAATATTTTTTCTATAAGCTTTTAATACATATTATTTTTTTAACACATATTTTTTTTTTAATTTAAAGAGATTAATTTAATAAGATTCATTTTTCAGAAAAGTTTGATCGATATCCGATAAAAACTACGGAAGTTATCATGTGTATAAATGTACATATATGTATCGTTATAAAAATGATATAAATAATCTTATGATTTCTATACTTAATCACATCATCACTTATTGCATCGCATTTCCTCTTCCTCTACCACTACTCTGATTCCAATATCCTCATATTTTTCCCCACATTCCTATTTTCGTGTTACTTTAAAAAAATCCCTGGTAACTCATTGCTTTTTATACTTTTCATATTCAATTAATATTATATTGGCGTTGCTTACTACGTATTAATTGACTTTTCTTATACAATTTTGTGCTTAATTTACTATGCCTAAAACATCTGTGAATCTTTTTTATTGATTTATGCAATGTACACTTGCTTTAACGTTATAATAATTGAATCTGTTGAGATTCCCTTATAAGAAATAAATAAAAAAATATAAAAAAATTATTGAAATAATAAATGGAATGGAAGACTCCCAGTGTAACCACAGTAAATACTTAAAAAATTAAAGGTACAGAATTTTAAAGAAAATTTTATAAAAACAAACAATAAGAGAGACTCATAAAAATAACATTATTATATCTCATATACCGAAATTTTCTGTCATTGTTGAATTTTACTTATAACTTTTATTTGTCAATATAACTTTGTTTATATATTACTATTTTATGTAGGAATATCTTGTTTCTAATTTAGTGACTATGTTGTACGTTTTTTATAGTGTTTATATTACTTATATTTTTGATGCTGTTTCTTTTGAACTCTTCCTTTTATACTGTTTCTTTTATACTGCTGATATTACTTACGTTTTTTATACTGTTTATAATACTTTGCCTTAAAGACCTTGTGATGGTCGACATAGAGATAGATTTAATAAATTTAGAAAATCCTAAAATAATAATATTCAAAAAAAAGCCAAGTATGGACATCAAAAATATATTTCTTCTGTTTGGAATCGTTTAAAAGTAAAAGCCTGATATATTTCTTCTTAAGATTCTATGTATTACAAGAGGCTAACAAAATATTGAATATTCAGCTATACAAGTAATATTTCTTAGATCTTTATTATACCATAGATATAATTCTGTGTTAAATTAATATTGTTTGCCAATCCTAATAGACTCGACCTTGTGAGTAGGTGCGAACGAGCCTTTATTATTTATGAAACGGAACAGCAAGTCTCGCGTGTAGCGAGTGCTTTACTCTTATTTTAACGAAACGGACCAATCACAGGCACGCGTTACCTTTCGACGGGTTGAGCCGGAGGCGACCGTCCTGATGGCTGAATCCGGCCAATGGCGAGCGCCGGCGGTGAGGTCATCGGGCATAGGATGAGTCACTGCACTAGCGTGGATTTCAGAGGTATGGTGAAATCATTACTATAAAAGGAGCGAACGCGATGTACTCGGCCCCTTCAGTTCGAGACCAGACTTGCGAGCGGGAGCGCTGCCCAACAGACTACCGACGGAGCCCTGAGTTCCAGAACAGCATTTGCGGACGGAGTTGCTGCCCGGACTTATGGAGGAATCTACCATTCATCAGTAGCAGAGAGGATCATACCGCCACTGTGTAACAGCTAAGGAACACATTTATATTATCTATCGATTAATTATTTTCACTATTGAAATGTATTTATTTTGGGAAGATTTAAAATCGGAGCAATAATGTATAATTAATATCACGATTTCTTGTGTGATCTTGGCTCAATTCGTACGGGAATATCTCCCAAACGAATATATTTTGATGCATGGGGATTTTCATACCATTTGTATTAACAATTGATTTTACGGAGCTCTATAAGCAGTGCGTAATAGATTCATAATATTGTCGACGCGTTATGTATTGCATAACCAGATATCAATCCAAATCGTACGAGAAATTCTTCCGAACGAATATATTTTAAAGTATGGGGATTTTCAAACTATTTTTACTAATAATTGAATTCACGTAATTCTATAAGAAATGCTTAGTAGCCTTATAATAATTGTGTTGCGTAAGTATTGCGCAATTCGGTCTTCAGCCAAGTCTTTATGATTTGAGTACCTCGGTACATCTGGCTTAACAAGTAGCTTCAGAACGACGAGTAAAGGACAGAATGGGGAGATCTAACTGAAATTGGAGTTTTCTGGTTTACGAACGTTGAGCTAGGTGAGGTTGTGGATGACGCTTCGTGTCATAAGCCTGGAATTCGCGCAAGCCCCTGTGAGGTACTCTTAAAAGCGGGACCTCCCTTGTTGATCGGAGTGGCCACTAGACTCGACCTTCGCGCCTCATCCTGCTCAAAAACAGCGTGAACCAACGTCGTGAATTCTCTGACTTTGGAAGGATTTTCATGCGTGAATGCTATGAAATCTCAATAGAAAACGTTAACTTCTATTTCATCCTCTGTAAAAAGACAGAGCTAGAATCAGTATAAAAATCATTCACTCATATGGAATAGCTGGGATATTATAAATATGTTACTAACACTCTAACATTTGACCAAAGTAAATGTTGCAAGATGCAGAATCGTGGGACGCCATTCTGAAAAGGCATAATGAGATTGCACAATAATTTGTAACATCGCTGACTATGCCCGCAAAGGAGGCTAATGTCGTCATCAATTCGTACCAAAAGAGTACATGATTCTTCAAACACCGGCCTAAAAGAAAGGCGCCTCAAGACAACACACATCATCAGAAACTCGTACCAAAAGAGTACGGCCTTCTCAATTATAAGCCTAAAAGAGGGCGTCACGGGATCACATCTCGTAAAGAAGAGATAGAGTCTCGGGATGCAGTAAGTTCCGGAGGAACAAGGGGGGCCGTTTAGTCACTTAGGAAGTCGGCCACCGGGTTTAGGCGGGCGCGGGGCCTCTACCCCTCTCAGCAGAGATGCTGAGGGTTTAAAAAACCAAAACTTAGCATTCAAAGAAACTATTATTTCATATAAACTCACGGGCTGTTGTAGAATCCTTTCGAACAAACCATCCCCGAGACCTTGTCTACTTATTAATAAAGAAGTTTCGCTTCAAAAATGTCGGATTTCGTAAATAGCAAATATATGTATTATTTTCTCACGCAATTAATATGAACAGGTTCATACACGTCTAAGACGACACCATTCAAGGTAAGAATTTGCTAATACAAAGTGTTTATGATTATTAATTTCAATGTTATTTAATGTGTGAATTTTTCCCTTGGCGCCGTTCGAACGATTTTACTGGTTTGCCTCCAATCGAAAATGTTTTATTTCTAATACACGAATTCTTTCTAGTGAACGTATTTTATTGTAACATAAATGTATAGATTATTAGGTTCGTTAGATGTTTTTATTACGTAATATTATGCAATTGTTTCCACACTGCTCCTATAAAAGAATTTGAAGTTATTACGATACACAACGGGGTCCTTCATCCATTAGACGAATCATGTGCCAATTCAACGACGTATTACGAATAGTATATATTGTATTTATCGAGATTTAGTCGCATTTATTATTCCTAGTGAGGTTTTTAGTATTGGTTCCAGGCGCCATTATGAGGCGGAAATAGTTCATATTCATAGCCCGACTGCAATAGGTATTTTTGTCGCGTAAGAGGTAGCACTTTTAGAAATATAACTATGTTTTATGTTTAGTCCCTGACGGACAGGATGGTATAGCTGTGGCTATTTAGGTAATATACTTAGTAAATGCAAAGGGCATTAGGTATTTTCAATATAGTATGCGAACCCAAGATGTTAGAAATATTTTTAGTTAATATTTTTAGTTAATCTTCCATTCAAAGCAAAAGTTTTAGTCAATATCTTTATAGGTAATATTCAAAAGCGCAATTTTCACAGAATAATTATTTCCAGTTAATAATATATATTTTAGTTAAATGTATAGTTAGCACAGGCAGAGTATTAATATTGTATAGAATACATTATTTATAATATTTCAAGAAGGTATAATATTTTATTCCGCGATCCTTTTATAGTTACAGCGTATCTGTCGACCTCAGCCGTTGCCACCCGAGCCATACAACTATTTTCACTAACATCATACGGCAAATGACTTTATTCATTGCAATGAAATTTATATTATCTAATATTATTTACCACGACGTATTTTTGACGGGTCACCCCATAGGATGCCCACTATCTACTAGGATTCATCACATTGTTAGCCGCGGCCAGGAGTTGGCAAATTAATTGAATATAATAGCTAAAACTAAATATCAACTCGCGACGAGTAAGCATCGACATTTTAAATAAATTATTAATACAAAATTCATCGTTTATACGTTAGGAGGACCCACTATCTACCTGGATCATTACAGTGCTTACCGTGACCAGGAGAACGATTTATATTGAAATACAATAAAATGCTTTATAATATTAATTGAACATCATTTCGACATTAAATACAGTCTGCTCGATTTGATTAGGATACCCACTATCTATCAGGATTATCACAGTGGTTGTCCGCGACCAGGAGGTCGAAATGAAAAATATAATAATAAAATTAAACTCGCGTCAACAATTTTACGACTGAATAATCTATTTTCATATAATAGAAAGCATCTCTAGAAAATACCGTCATTTGACGAGGACCCACTATCTACCTGGATCATCACAGTGGTGCCGGTGACCAGACAGGAGCGTATTCGTTGGACTCATTTGCATAGTAATAAAATCATTTTGGTTTAGTTAATATTATAAATGAAAGAAAATATTTGATTATAAAAGCGGTTTTATTTAAACAATTGCGGACCACGGTCCGTGACATCAAAGAAAAAAGATTGAGCATTTATGTGAACCACGTACTGAGACTCGTAGACAAACGTGATACTAGGTATTAGAAATTTCCTAAGGTTGTTTGCCATATAGATAGTTGGCATTTTTATTATTTAATATTTTGTGAACGAAAATTATTGTAGTAATTTTGGTCCTTGTGATATATTAGTTCGATTTTGGAATGCCTGTTTCTTTGTAAAAGTATTGCTCCATTTTATAGAATATGTGATTTATTTCATATCTCATTCATTTTATGTGGTTTGAATTCAAATGATTCACATTTGAAAAATATTTTAATAATTGTTTGAATGCGATCTCACAAGTAAGCCACCGTCACAATCTAAAAAAAAGACCGTCGGGATTTGCGGATCGCAGTATAACAAATATGTAGTTAGGATTCAAACGATTCACGTTTGAAAGGTTTTAATTATTGCATTTGTTTTCTCGCAAGTGTACCACTGTCACGGCCTGGGCCATCGGGATTTGCGATCGCAGTGTAACAAATATGTAGTTGAGATTCAAACGATTCACGTTTGAAAGGTTTTAATTATTGCGTTTGTGTTTGTGTTTCGCAAATATACCACCGAACACGGCCAAAGCCGCCGGGTTTGCGAGCGCTGCGTGTTGGAAAGACCGGCGACGGTTTCCCTATATAACGCGAGCGGACACGTTTCGGCACAAGCGTGGAAGATGCGGCAGAGACCCGAGACGTTTGAGGGTTTAAGGTTTAACAAGTTCGACCTTCGCGCTCGGGCTAGTACGAAAAGACAGTTAGCTACGCCGAACGGATTCGCACGGCGCCCGAAATGCAAAAATATACACCTGTATTACGGGCAGATCACCGCGACAGATTTCAGCGCGCGCCACGGAGGGTTTATGATAGCTTAAAATTCGGTTTTAATTTAATTTCTTATATTAATATAAACTAATAATTAACCCACGCTAGATAAAATCTGTTCAGTGGCAAATATTTTCGCTTACGAGTTATGCAATAGTAATTAATAATAATAGCAGAAAATATAAAAGTAAAAATAAATATAAAAACCGGATAACAATTTAGTAGAAAATATAAACACGAGAATATATGAATCTAAAAGAAAAGAACATTTGATGTATATTTTATTTTATAAAAAAAAAATATAAATCCGATGTTTTATAATATTTACTTTTCTCTTTCAGTTATGTACTTTTATGATACAAATGCAAAAAATATTTTAATAACTATCCGTCTGGTTTCATAATTAAAAATTAATATAAATTAATTTTAATAAAATTAAGGTTAATGTAAATTAAATAAATCCACACTTGTTATATATTTGTCTTATGGATATTAAAAAGGGTTTCTATATTTGAAAAAAAAAAAGATCTTTAAATTCAGCTAAATTTTTACAGATAATAATTACACAAAAAATTAATTGATTATAGTATTCTTACAAATCTACTTATATTATTTGATAACTTTCACGTGCATGTTTCGGAGATACCTTTTTATCGTCAAGGTGTTATATTAAAAATTGTCCTAAAAAAATAAAATGTCAATCTACAATGTTGCTGAATTAATTGAAAAAAAATAATAATTTCCTTCATTGATTTATTATGGTTCTTAATTATTCTAATTATCTAAATGTGTTCTTAATTGTTATACACAGTTATATACGGTTCTGGTTATTCAAACTAATAATAATTTCTTTGTTGTATGCAGGATTGATAGACTTGTTCGTAATATAAACACAGACGCGTATTGTTGCACGAAATAATTATTTGAGTTTCTTGTTTTGATCTAAAATTATTTTGATTTGAATTACAAGAATAAAATTACTTCCATTTTTATTTACAAGACGGCCTGGCATATGAATTAAAATGGTCATACTACCGCCATCTAGCGGAAATCAGAGGAAGTTTTGAGCCTTCGCTAGTGTTAATCTATAGGAAGCGGTAATAGAGAGCGCAATATATATATTCTCTTAGTAACGAATGATTAAAAAATTGGACTAGAGCTTTTGAATTCTTCTGGAACAATTTGAAAAAAAAATTTTTGAAAATAGATTTTACCGGGAGGACTTTGAAAAAAACCTTTTTATATAGTAATAGCATCATCATTAGATTCATCCACCTTCATGCGTCGTCGTGACCATTACTTTTAGATTAGGGTAGGAAGATTAGTCGTTTGGATCTTGAATAGATTCCAGTCGTATAGCAAGCCGAATTATGCGTTGGGAATTCTTGATTCAGTTACACACATACATCTTCTGTGGATATCAGTGTTGGTGACGACTACTACAGCTAGTACAGATATTAGGGTTCACCTCTTCTGATTTGTAACAGTGTACTTCGTTAAAAATGTTCGCGTTGTTAAAGGAAAACTTTAAAATTTTATAATGTTGAATATACTTGAGATTCTTTCATCAGCGGGGGGAAATATGGGGATGAATACATATAAGTAGAAGTTGTTTTAGGTTTTCAAAAAGTTTTGGGTGGAATAATATTACAGTTATACGGAGGAGTCGCGCCTGATTATTTGACAAACGCTTAAAAGTCTGGGGGAAGACAGGTTAGTAGGGAATAGCTATGGGAAACTTTTCTAGACATCTGGATCCACTTCTTCTACAAACATGCGTCGTCTTTAGATATCACTCTTGAGGGTTGGCTGGAAAGTTAGTTGAGACGGATAATAGTTATATATACTTTTACGTTCTACAATTATCGAAGGGTTTGTTCCTATCCTTTTCTTCCTCTTCTTCTTCTTCGTCTTCTTCTTATTCGTATATGCTAACGGTTATATATATATTTCCTTTCCCCCTTTTTTTTTATACTGACATCAACAGCGTCTTCTTCTTCTTCGGTACGAAGGTTTTTTTTTTTATTGGTTATGTTCACTCTAGTCTTCTTCTTCTTTGAATACGTACCGTTTATGCTTTACTTTTCAAATACCTTCTCTTCTATAAATAGCAATTATTACAATACGTTGCAACTACTTTTTCGTCTTATGGTATATCTTTCGACTGCTTCTCTACTTTCTTCTTCTTCTTCTTTTTCTATTACTACATTCATTTCGTCTCCTTCCATTTATCTTAAACTTTTCGACTGTTTTTCTACGTCTTTTCTTCGTCTTCTCTTCTTCTTTACCTTTTCTTCTTCTTCTTCTTTTCCTATTACTACATTATTTTCTTCTTCTTTCTTCTCTTCTCTTTCTTCTTCTTCTTTTCATATTCTCTTCTTTCTTCTTTCCTATTCGCTTCTCCACTTTCTTCTTCTTCTCCTTTTCCTATAACTACATTCATTTCGTCTTCTTCCGTTTATCTTATACTTATCAACTGTTTTTCTTCGTCTTCTCTTCATCTTCTTCTTCTTCTTCTTTTCCTATAACTACATTCATTTGGTCTTCTTCCGTTTATCTTATACTTATCAACTGTTTTTCTTCGTCTTCTCTTCATCTTCTTCTTCTTCTTCTTTTCCTATAACTACATTCATGTCGTCTTCTTCCGTATATCTTATAATTTTCGACTGTTTTCTACGTCTTATCTTCGTCTTCTTTTGTTCTTTGCCTACTGCTACATTCGCTTCTTCTAATTTTATATCTTTCGACTTCTTCTTCTTTGTCTTTATCTATTACTACACTCGGTTGTGACTTTTCTTCTTTATCTTATGCCTTTCAATGGATTCATTTTCTTCTTCTTCTGTTGTCATCCACTACTTTTGCGGCTTCTTCTTCTTCTTCTTCATCATATTACACCAACAATAAATTATGGCAGTCATTACAGTATACGTGGAATATTGAGGACAATTGGCTGTTTCTACATAAGAGGACATGTATTGCGCATATGAATAGAGTTCATAGCTCAGATGGGGTACAAGAGTTAATTTTGTCGTGGTTTGCAATCATAGTAGGAATATGCGGTTGACTATTCACTCGGTTAAAATAGGACTATACGAGTTTCAGATAGAAGAGGTTGTATAGTTTGGGGGAAGGGGGAATAAGAAAGTAGTATAGAGTTGCGAGTTGGTGAACTCTAGGAGTGTACCATTGTAAGGGAAGCAAGGAGCATAACAAAGTGGGGGAAGGGGCGTCTTATGGATTATTGATAACAGAATGGCGCTTGAGTGGTTAGCAGACACAATGATGAGATTACTGAGGCATTCAATCGATTATGGAGAATCGAACCTTTCCAATCAATTGAATAAAATAGATACAGTCCAATTTTGCTTGCAATTCTTATATTCATGTTAGTTGTACACTTTTCATTTGAATGATAGGCAGATGGTTTACAGTAGCTTTAAATACGCAAAAAGGATTCCATTGAAAGGAATTCTACCCTAATAGAAATATAGTACGCGGGAGAAAGGAAAGAACAACGATTAATTTTAAAAGGAATTTTAGAAACTCTTGATAAGTATCACGAGATATACTATCCTATTGGGTTATTTAGCAGATAGGCTTGGTCTGATAGATCATTCCTCTCTCTAAATAAGGGGGAAGCTGTGATGGTCGACATAGAGATAGATTTAATAAATTTAGAAAATCTTAAAATAATAATATTCAAAAAAGTCAAGTATGGACATCAAAAATATATTTCTTCTGTTTGGAATCGTTTAAAAGTAAAAGCCTGATATATTTCTTCTTAAGATTCTATGTATTACAAGAGGCTAACAAAATATTGAATATTCAGCTATACAAGTAATATTTCTTAGATCTTTATTATACCATAGATATAATTCTGTGTTAAATTAATATCGTTTGCCAATCCTAATAGACTCGACCTTGTGAGTAGGTGCGAACGAGCCTTTATTATTTATGAATCAGAACAGTAAGTCTCGCGTGTAGCGGGTGCTTAACTATTATTTTAACGAAACGGACCAATCACAGGCGCGCTTTGCCTTCGACGGGTTGAGCCGGAGGCGACCGTCCTGATGGCTGAATCCGGCCAATGGCGAGCGCCGGCGGTGAGGTCATCGCGCATAGGATGAGTCACTGCACTAGCGTGGATTTCAGAGGTATGGTGAAATCGTTACTATAAAAGGAGCGAACACGATATACTCAGGCCCTTCAGTTCGAGACCAGACTTGCGAGCGGGAGCGCTGCCCAACAGACTACCGACGGAGCCCTGAGTTCCAGAACAGCATTTGCGGACGGAGTTGCTGCCCGGACTTATGGAGGAATCTACCATTCATCAGTAGCAGAGAGGATCATACCGCCACTGTGTAACAGCTAAGGAACACATTTATATTATCTATCGATTAATTATTTTCACTATTGAAATGTATTTATTTTGGGAAGATTTAAAATCGGAGCAATAATGTATAATTAATATCACGATTTCTTGTGTGATCTTGGCTCAATTCGTACGGGAATATCTCCCAAACGAATATATTTTGATGCTTGGGGATTTTCATACCATTTGTATTAACAATTGATTTTACGGAGCTCTATAAGCAGTGCGTAATAGATTCATAATATTGTCGACGCGTTATGTATTGCATAACCAGATATCAATCCAAATCGTACGAGAAATTCTTCCGAACGAATATATTTTAAAGTATGGGGATTTTCAAACTATTTTTACTAATAATTGAATACACGTAATTCTATAAGAAATGCTTAGTAGCCTTATAATAATTGTGTTGCATAAGTATTGCGCAATCCGGTCTTCAGCCCAGTCTTTATGATTTGAGTACCTCGGTACATCTGGCTTAACAAGTAGCTTCAGAATGACGAGTAAAGGACAGAATGGGGAGATCTAACTAAAGATTGGGGATATCTGGTTTGTGTTAGCCTAGCTGGCTGAGGGGTGGATGATTGCCGGCACTTGGGCGTGGAACCCGCACAAGCCCCTGCAGGGCCCCTTAAAGGCGGGGTCCTCCTTGTTGCTCGGGGTCGTCAATAAACCGACCACCTAACCTCATCTGGCGCAAACTACTTAAACCAACAAAAAGGTTCCCTTTGTCTTTGGAAGGATTTCCATGCTTGAATGCTGTAAAACCGTGATAGAAAACGTTAACTTCTATTTCGTCCTCTGTAAGAAAGACAGGGCCAGAATAAATATAAAAATCATTCACTCATATGGAATAGCTGGGATATTATAAATATGTTACTAACACTATAACATTTGTCCAAAGTAAATGTTGCAAGATGCAGAATCGTGGGACGCCGCTCTGAAAAGGCATAATGAGATTGCACAATAATTTGTAACATCGCTGACTATGCCCGCAAAGGAGGCTAATGTCGTCATCAGTTCGTACCAAAAGAGTACATGATTCTTCAAACACCGGCCTAAAAGAAAGGCGCCTCAAGACAACACCCATCATCAGAAACTCGTACCAAAAGAGTACGTACATCTCAATTATAAGCCTAAAAGAGAGGCGTCACAGGATCACATCTCGTAAAGAAGAGATAGAGTCTCGGGATGCAGTAAGTTCCAGAGGAACAAGGGGGGCCGTTTAGTCACTTAGGAAGTCGGCCACCGGGTTTAGGCGGGCGCGGAGCCTCTACCCCTCTCAGCAGAGATGCTGAGGGTTTAAAAAACCAAATTTTAGCATTCAAAGAAACTATTATTTCATATAAACTCACGGGCTGTTGTAGAATCCTTTCGAACAAACCATCCCCAAGACCTTATCTACTTATTTATAAAGAAGTTTCGCTTCAAAAATGTCGTAATTCGTAAATAGCAAATATATGTATTATTTTCTCACGCAATTAATATGAACAGGTTCATACACGTCTAAGACGACACCATTCAAGGTAAGAATTTGCTAATACAAAGTGTTTATGATTATTAATTTCAATGTTATTTAATATGTGTGAATTTTTCCCTTTGCGCCGTTCGAACGATTTTACTGGTTTGTCTCCAATCGAAAATGTTTTATTTCTAATACACGAATTCTTTCTAGTGAACGTATTTTATTGTAACATAAATGTATAGATTATTAGGTTCGTTAGATGTTTTTATTACGTAATATTATGCAATTGTTTCCACACTGCTCCTATAAAAGAAATTGAAGTTATTACGATACACAACGGGGTCCTTCATCCATTAGACGAATCATGTGCCAATTCAACGACGTATTACGAATAGTATATATTGTATTTATCGAGATTTAGTCGCATTTATTATTTCTAGTGAGGTTTTAGTATTGGTTCCAGGCGCCATTATGAGGCGGAAATAGTTCATATTCATAGCCCGACTGCAATAGGTATTTTTGTCGCGTAAGAGGTAGCACTTTTAGGAATATAACTGTGTTTTATGTTTCGTCCCTGACGGACAGGATGGTATAGCTGTGGCTATTTAGGTAATATACTTAGTAAATGCAAAGGGCATTAGGTATTATCGATTTCGTCTGCGAACCCAAGATGTTAGAAATATTTTAGTTAATATTTTTAGTTAATATTGCATTCAAAAGCGCAATTTTCACAGAATAATTATTTACAGTTAATAATATATATTTTAGTTAAATGTATAGTTAGCACAGGCAGAGTATTAATATTGTATAGAATACATTATTTTTAATATTTCAAGAAGGTATAATATTTTATTCCGCGATCCTTTTATAGTTACAGCGTATCTGTCGACCTCGGCCGTTGCCACCCGCGCCATACAACTATTTTCGCTAACATCATACGGCAAATGACTTTATTCATTGCAATGAAATTTATATTATTTAATATTATTTTCAGTTAATACGTATTTTTAGTTAATTTATCGTATAGAACAATTTCTGATAGTATAGAACATTATTTCATATGAAAAGTTGAATTTTAGTAGTAGTAATATTTC